>JAWZYV010018077.1:0-45506 GCA_038373885.1 Cheiracanthium punctorium
CTCCTTTGAAAATAGGTGAAAGAGAAGTGATATGGGATATCCTATTGAACCCCATTAGAAAAGGACCACTTTTTAATGATCTTTTAACTTTTGAAGATGCCGAGTAGCAATACTTTCATTCAATTAACTTAATTTAATGAATTGAAATTGTTAGTTATGTTAAGTTAGTTATGCTACGTTAACTGTATGTTAGATTAAATAGAAGATTAAAAAAAAATATAGAGCTACTTTTGATTTGCGGGGGCCCTCTGAAGCCGGGCCCGGATGCTTTGCATCCGCAGCACCCCCACCTGGGGCCGGCCCTGTGCTTATGGTCAAGTATAAAAGATTATAGGAGTAACTTTTGCTTGTTATTTATATTTTTATCTGCCATTGTGTTTTCCTTCAGTGTTCGTCTGTCTATATATATATTTGTTTCTTGGATGCATTATTTATGTATTTCTTTGTAATTATAGGTCCTGTGTGTCCTTTAGCGAGAGTTTTCCTTCTTCTGTCATATGCCTGTAGTAACTGGTGCTGGGCCTGCTTGCCTTATCGGCCATGTATTGCTCAAGTTTTAAGCATGGTAAATTTTTGTGCTGAAAATAAATGCCGCGGGTTGTGGGTCTGCTTGGTGCCTGCCCTTGGCGTCGAGCTCAAGTTATAAAATTACCCCCCCCCCCCCCCCCCGGGAGGATCATCGGCGTAAACCTCTTTGCTGTCGCCTCCTGGAGCTACTGGAGCAGTGGGCCACATTCATGTACCAACCGATCGTACGACTCGTCGTGAAAGCTATTAGTGGTGGGGGGATTTTCGTCACCGGAGCAGCGGATATTTAGCCATAAATCTCAATTTGTGGCTAAAGTGGGAATGTTTTGGGTCAAGGGGTCAGATCGGATGTTTGACGATTTTGCGTTCGACCAGTCGGACACTTCAAAGGCACCCGCTCTAAAAGGTTGCTAGTTTAGCCAGATATAGCAATTCAGCGACTTAGTGGCGATTTTTTTTTTAACGTGGCCTATTTTGTCAGTAGTTGTACAATAATTGATCAAATTAATTTTAAATCAAAGGCAAATCCGCTTGTAGGGCGGGGGAGGCACCCCCTCTGAAAAAATGTCTGGATTGCACTCTTATTAAATGTATGGACGCCCGTATTAGTACTTTTGGTAAAAAGCGGGAACTTACCTTGGTCTTTCATTTCTGTAATTAATAGAGTTCATTATGTTGTAAAAAATATTCACTACACCGACGACTTAACGAGAGGGTTCTTTGAGTCTCTACCCCACCTTTTATGGGTATCCACTATTAAATGTACCCACACAAATACATGCATACATATAATTTAAAAAAATGCTGGAATATAAATCTTAAGTTTTAAATTTCATATAAATGAGTAATTATTATAAATAGTTCACTGGATAAAATAAAAAAAATAAAACATTAAATCTTTGTTTCTTGGGATATGTCTTACAGAATCATTTACGATTCGGTGGCTAAAGGTGCAATTATATAATTATTTATTCTATTTATTTAAGAGTATACTATGCTTTTTCATCACTGTGTGGTTTTATTATCTTATTTTTTAAAGTTTATAAAATAATGTAACTTAAAAGCAGACTTTCAAATTATATGCAGCAAGCATTAAAATTTATTGCCTATACTAATGTTAATCGGTAAATGTAGAATAAAAAACTAATCGGAAAAAAAATTGTACGTGAATATTCTTATAAATAAATAAATTGTAAGGACTGAAAGTTTCTCTTCAGGATTTTGTGTGCAATAAAATAAATTTTTCTATGCTGTTCACTGCTATTCATAAAATGTTAAAATGCTAAGTTAAAATGATGCCATAATTTTACTTATGTATCTGTATATAATATGCATTTACAAAAAGAAAAAAAAAAGCCTTTCCAATTACCGAACAGTTTGAGTAGAATGTTTGCGTTCTTAATTTTTTAATTTATCTTTATATGAAAGTGCACAGTTTTACAGCTCTCCAATTTGGAAGAAATAGAGATCCACACATGTCACAAATAATATTCAAGTTTTGGTGATCTACCTATTGAGGATCACCAAATCATTAGATCAAATAAAGAACTTACATAGTGACTTCAAATTTACTGGATCAGCGTGAAATGTATACAGTGTATTTTCCTCCCCCACCCCCAATTTAGCTTTCTTATTCTAGCAATTAATATTCGGTCAATATCCCTTTAGATTAAAAAAGTATGGTAAATTTAGATTAAGGAAGTCTTAGATTTTTAAGAAAGATAAAGCTAAAGTCAGTTTTGCAGATACATCCAAAATAAATTTTTGTTTGCTTTTGCCAAAAATCTTAGTGTGGCTGAAAGTCTTTCATGAGGAGAAATTGCTTTTCCCATCAGGGTGTGGCTCCTTTTAATAATGGGCGCAACAAGTTTCAAGAGCTCCATATATGTCTCCTCGTTCATTCGCAGATAATTGTGAAAATCTTCTGGCGAAAATCGTAAATTTTCTAATAATTTTATATGGGATAAATTCTCTCTTTCTTTTAGCCACTTTTTTCCCAAATTTTTTTTCTAGCTTTTCGCTTTTTCTCGCTATTTTTTTCAGAAAGCACGATGCCAACTAACGCAATCGCTGTATCCATCACCATTCCATTTCCATCACCATTCTGCCAAGTCTGAACGCAAAATGTGAAATGTTTGATCGTGTGGGCAAATGATGAAGGCGTGGAAAGTCAGTTAGTTATTGCTATCCCGGTCATAAAAAACTCCCACCCCGGTCATAAAAATCGCCCGTAACTAATTGTTTGACAGACGAATTGGTACGTGAATGGCGGCTTTAAGATTGCCTGCAATTTCTGTTAAGACTCGAAGCAGAAATGGCTTGAACAGTGGTTCCCAACCTGTTTTTAATCGCGACTCCTTTCAGATTTTTCAAAAATGTTCGCGACCCCCCCCCCCTTCCATGTTTGACCAATAAGACAAAAAAAAAAAAAAACGAATAATGAAAAATATATATATTTTTATTCCGCACTGATTATTATTAGGATGACTACTGAGGTTGTATTTGGCTGACAAGTTATGATATCCTTGGCTGAATATTGGTCAAAGTCAACCGCCTCTTGGACATCTAATTTATGACTGGCTTTTGTCCTAATCTACAAAAGAGTTTTAAATTCACTTTCACGCACGTAAGTGGATGCAAATGGCACTAACATTTGAAGCGAAAGCTTAGAAATTATCGGATATGAATGACGCATAGCACACCAAAATTGAATTAAAGATTTTTCTTGGTATAAATCACTCACGTGCTGAGGAGTCATTTTGCAAATTCAAAAATTCGTCCTGCGGTTCATCAGGAAGATGGGCGACATCAAAAGAAGTGGATTTCGCACCAATGCCGCCTCTTATTCATTGTCAGCTCTGGGATATATCTTTGAATTTCAGATTTAAGAGTTTCAAGGTGGTAAATAACTTCTCGCCTAAAACTGACTGCAATTTCGATTTCCGATACTTCTGCCTTAGTGCAAACGTTTTCAAAATGGGTTGACACTCCTAGATACACTTTACGACGTCCGTTTTTGTAGATTTGATACAAGCGCCCTGATGAGAAAAAATTTTTTATTTTACAAAGAGAAACGTGAGAAAGCGTGTATGGCAGAGAAACGTGGAAATATGTTGCCATTCATTTCCTACAAAATCGGTCTGCGCCGACCCCCGAGAAAAGGCATGGCGACCCACTTGGGGGTCGCGACCCCCCGGTTGGGAACCACTGGGCTTGAAGGTAATCTTAAAATATGGTTCAATAGATAGAAATAAACGAAGTAGTATGGGTTCTTCAACGGTTTAAACCACCTATTCCATATTACCCGACTATTTCATATTAACCTTCATGTGTACTCATGATGATTTTGGAGACTTTATTCAAAAACCTGCACTTTAAAAATGCAAATG
Organism: Cheiracanthium punctorium; assembly: GCA_038373885.1. Taxonomy (NCBI): domain Eukaryota; kingdom Metazoa; phylum Arthropoda; class Arachnida; order Araneae; family Cheiracanthiidae; genus Cheiracanthium; species Cheiracanthium punctorium. The sequence continues at coordinate 3,918 of JAWZYV010018077.1, forward strand.
GCGTTCCATATTATTCTCCTCTCTTCTCTACATTTTTTAAAAGACAATTCTGGCTTCTGAAGAAAGAAAAAATAACAATTTTACATATATCAATTTTTATATCTGTGTTTCACATTATGAAATATTTCCAGTTGATCCGGAGACTGAAAATTCGTGGAATTATTTTGCCTGTATCTTTAATTTGTATATCAAAACCATTCAACCTAATTGTTTCTACAGCTTTTTTAAACTGGCGACATCAAAATGGTGTTAGCGCAACGTTATGTAACACGAGTTCTTGAAAACAAGAACTCGCAGTTGGTTGTACATGAGACATGTTGGTATGAAGATTTTAAAAGAGGCGCATTTTTCTAACTATATATATATATTTTCAACATATTTATGTAAATTAGCAATTCGATCGGTTCAATAGTGTAAATTTTTTGTGATTTTATTTAACTATATTTTATAAAATGTAAAAACTGCGAATCGGTAAGTCCAAAAAGCTATGGCGTAGATACTTACAGCTTCTAACTATAAAACAATTTTCTGAAGTTAAAAATGGCAAGATTCCGCCTTTTCCTGTATTTTTAGGATTTTTAATTTTTCAAAGTATCCTAGATTTTTGCATAGTTATATGAAAAATTACCTACAGATCGTATCAACGGTTTATAATTTAACAAGGTTTTTGAGCATAACAATCTAGTCTTTTTGGAGAAATGCCGGCAAGTCTTGTTTTGAAGTGTTACAACCCGGAATTGTTACCCCTACACTATTGCTTATAAGGTAGTTGCCATTTTTAATGTATACTAGCTGCGTACCCGTTCTCCGCATAGTATGTAACGAAGATTTTTCTTACATGTATAATTCGCATTGATTCCAGTGATGTGGAATTTAAAAATAAGCACAATGATTATACTCTTGGCGTAAAGTTACTCTTTAGTTGTTCACAAAGTTAGTATAAGTACTGACGTGAGACCATTGTGATATTATGTCACAAAAGCTATGTCTATGTCATTCGCGATCAGAAAAAGAAAAGCCTGGCTGTTTGCAACGAAAATTTGCATACCTGCTCTTCGCAAGGCAAAAAGAGAATATTTTCCAAAAAAGTGATCATCACTATCTGTGACAAAACAGAATCTCCAACAACAACAACAAAAAAATCAGACAGTCTTTTCTGTTGAAACTACCGCGAGATATATTAACGCGACATAGAATTACTTAATGTTTAGTTGAAAAACGGCTGTTGAAAAACGAATAGAACACTTTTAGTTCCACGAAATATTTATTAAGGCGGTATATTGTACTTTGATCAATAATGCCCTAGCATATCTACTATTACTTATACTATCTTTTACTGTAGATTTTCGTTTTTCCTTTTTAATGCTTAATTTAAAGAAACGGTTTAGATATTTGCCATGAATGTAGTCTTTTATTGTTTGGTGATTCTTCGCAATTTACGCATTAGCATAAACGATAATCATTTCACATTATGGTTGCCATTAAAACAGCTCTCCATATATTTTTATGCATAATTCTTGTCAGATTGGGCGTATTTAGCACCTCAAAATATTTCCTGCGATTCGAAAACGTGTCCCGTTTAAAAACTCAATCGAAAATAATGCTGGATAATTCATTGTTAAAAACAACATTAAATTCTTTTTCTGGCAACGTAATATAAAATATGGAATTATTACGTGCGTGGCGAATGTTTTGCTTGTCAGGCCGTTATTCTGATTGAGTTTTGAAAGGGGTTTAAACTCGTTACATCAAATGACGTAGATTTCACATGCGAAAACTCAGTTATTTTAAAGTAATTTTATGTAAATTTTTGAACTGGCAGCTCTTCAGTTTCAGTTCCCATGACGGCAAAAATTGCATGCTCAATGTTAAACGAAATCTTAAAGCTGCAGAATTTGTATTCAAAATCCTTCTTTACTTAAAAATTCGTAAAAAATCTCGTAATTTATATTTTCCCTGATGTTTCTTTCAAAAGAGCACGAAATAAATGCTCGGTCATTTCCCAAAATATCAAAAAGTTATGACGGATAGAATTCGATGTAGAACAGTTTTAAAATTATTTTGCGAAGACTTCCGTCGAGAGTGATCTTCTTTAAAAATTACTGAAAATCTGTAAATTGTGCTACATTGTCAGAACAAACTGTTTTAAAAGAATATTTTCTCCTCTGTCCGATGATGCAAATATCGTTTTATTGCAAGTGTAATTACCTGCGTGATTACGTATTAAGCGATAAAAATACCAAAAATCGCATACAATAAAACATCTTCTAATTTGAATTTCGAAAAAAATTTCGAAAAATTCGTTTTAGGACCTGTCCTAGTGAAGCCGTATACAAAATTTGGCGCGAGTATGTTTCATTACTAAAAGGAATTATGTTTTACCTCCTTGTTCTCACACGTATAATTATTTATTTTTCAAATACTGTAATCCCTATGCTATAGTTTTCATACTCCCAAAGCCAGAATTAAAAATAAATAAATTTATGAATTTATGGAGCATTTTAAGTTCTGTTACATGTCGCCATCTAATTTAAAATGAAATACTACATGGTTTATTGTACTAGGGGTACACTTAAAATAAAGGAGATCTCCATAGAGTACATAAAAAAGCTTTCACAATAAAGAAGTGGCAATATCAGTGCCCGTCGTCATTTTTTAAACATACAAATTCAAACTTAGCTTATTATTTGAGTGTTTGTGATGTGTTGTTTCATTGTACACCGGTATATGGGTTGACACCACTGCCACACATTTATTTACCTTTTGCAATTTTTTAAATATGAAAACGCTATTTACAAACTCATAAAAATTCATTTAGATGGGGGGGGGAGAGCAAATTAATTGTCCGTTAATTTTCTTTTTGTAGATGCAAATTAGTGAACAGGGGGATAGTAAATTTTGTTTCATTGTAACCCGAATTCCCCTATATATTAAGGATTACAAGATAAAACTGTCCATCGAAAACAGCGAGTCTATGATTTATAGTTCTACAGGATCACTTAAGAGTTGAGAAGCACTTTTGAGACATTTACCCATTTCGAGCAATACCATCCTACTATATAAAGTAATTAAAAAACTTTGTAAAAAACACACATAAGAAGTAAGGACTAGAAGTAATAGGTAATAGTCCTCTTACCTATTACTTCTTATGTGTGTTTTTTACATTACTTTATCGTTTTTTAATTACTTTATCGTTTAACACGAATATTTTGAGTGATTTTTCAGTCATCCTACTATATATTTAACGAATTGTCCAACGACAGTCATGTCTCCCTCGAATTGCGCCACATATCGCCAATCTTGGAGGCTTTTGATGATAACTCTCCAATACCTCACAAAATGTATTGAAAAAATGAACTCAGTTTGTTTTACGGGATACTGTGTTTTACTTTCTTTTACGGGAAATAAAAAAAAAAAATCCTTATTGTAATAACATTAAGGCATGGCGATTTCAGTGGGAATTCGGAAAATTTGTAATTCGCCCTCTAATTAATCGATTTACATGCAACAAAATTATAATATTTACTTTTCTGCACGTCTAACATTTTTAGACCGCCAAACCTTAAAAGAGTTAATTCCTCGCAATCTCCGGCCATACGTTGTGCAATAGAGCATTTCGACGTGACGTATCTCTGACGTCAGCTGAGTGACAGCTTCGCGCATCGTTCTGCGCATGTTATTTCTTTACCTAAATGTATTATCTAGTAATCTCAGTAATCCGTATAAACTACGTGTAATCTGAGGAGGTTCATTGGGTTTTCGGATTACGAACGCAGCCCCACTGTGAAGAATTGAAACAGACTGCAGAATAGCAAGTAACAGGCGTTTGAGTTTAGACAGCGATCCACGATTGTGCACGAAAGAATGTACATTATTTATTTAGAAATATGGAAGAAATTTTAAAGCTGTCAGCAACTAATTAAACTGTAATTGCAAAATTAGATATTGTTTCTAGTTTAGGATTGTGATATTTTTTCATGATTTTTAAATATATGGATAATTTGTCTCCAATGTAATTTGAAGCTATGACTATGACTCGATAGGTTTATCCTTAGATTGACATGAATTTTAGTGCATGCTTTCTGTGGATAACACTTTCTGGTGTGGTTTCTATTATTAAATGTGCATTAGAATAAATCAATAAAAAACATGAAAGAATTGGTTTGTTAATTATTTTTTAAAAATATATATTGATTAAAAAGTCAATTTATACATTGTTTACAGAACTAGTTTTGTACCAATGGTTGGTTTATTAAAAAAATAATAATAAATAAATAAAACAGGAAGTTTCTTATGTTGAAACTGGCATGTGATGTGTTAATGCATGATTACTTATTGTTGCTAATGCTAAAAAAAAAAAAAAAAAAAAAAAAAGGTAAAATCATACAAGCCGGTGCCCACCCCATGTAAACATGGCGACAGTCGCTGGAGCTTGGCGATCGCCAAGCTCCAGCGACTGTCGCCATGTTTACTAGTCATTCTAGGCAACCAGTGGTCCGTTTTTAACTAAAAAAACCCCAGTGGATTCAGCAACCTAGTTGTACAGCTATCTAAACTAGGCAACCAGTGGTCTGTTTTTAACTAAAAAAACCTCAGTGGATTCAGCAACCTAGTTGTACAGCTATCTAAACTAGGCAACCAGTGGTCCGTTTTTAACTAAAAAAACCTCAGTGGATTCAGCAACCTAGCTGTACAGCTATCTAAACTAGGCAACCAGTGGCCCGTTTTTAACTAAAAAAACCTCAGTGGATTCAGCAACCTAGCTGTACAGCTATCTAAACTAGGCAACCAGTGGCCCGTTTTTAACTAAAAAAACCTCAGTGGATTCAGCAACCTAGCTGTACAGCTATCTAAACTAGGCAACCAGTGGCCCGTTTTTAACTAAAAAAACCTCAGTGGATTCAGCAACCTAGTTGTACAGCTATGTAAACTACGCAACCAGTGGACCGTTATTAACTAAAAAAAAAAAAACAACAGTGAACTAAGCAACCTAGTTGTACAGCTAATGTAAACTGGGCAAACACTGGCCCGTTTTCAACTCAAAAAAACATCGGCGGATTAAACAACCTAGTTGTACACCTCTTATAAAGTCAGTATGATTAGAATAGCACGTAAATAGCACTTACGAAAACATAAACACTTCAAATATCAATTTAAAATTCACATTAAAAACCTTAAACATCGAAAGATTCGTTAAAAAAGAACACTTACCTCTATTTTTTTGGTAAATAACCGCTCAGAAATGTCCCCAACACCCACCGGCTTATAACGTACTATATTTCTAACAAACACCCACAAATTCTTTTCTTATATTAACATAACACATTTCATTCCCTTCCATCAATAACACAAACAATTTCAAATTCCCAAACCTGACGAAACACGTATTCTTTATGGTTGCCAGTCACAACTACCACCGGCAGTTGGCGGTGCATCGCTCACTCTCGCGTCAGATTGTTCGCCAATGATTTGTAAACAAACCATTGACATGTAAACAAGGCACCGTATACGGAATATAGTCCAAAAAAACCACTGTAGAATCTACTTTTTCAAAATCACTAAACTTGGCTACCAGCCTTTTTATTCTTTTGCAGTATTCTGAATTAGGTATGGAGTGGAACTTAAATATCTTGAATAAATGTGTTTTTTCTATTAAACTGACACCCTCTTTTATTTCACCTTCTTATCTCAATTCTTTCTGTTGTTTCTTTGACTTCGTGAAATCAAGGTTATACTGTTGTTCTCGTGTCCATGGGCAGACTTCGTTCGACTTTTAAACTGTACTTTGTTAAAATAAATCCTTATTCTTTTACCTAAAACTATTTCCACTCTGTTCTGCGTGGAGCTGATATTAGGATTAGAAATTATTCTGAAGATTTTTTGATACTTACGTATTATCTCGGTGGTCATTTCCAACAAAGTATTTTTTCATCAAATGTGCTGGAAACTGTTACCAATCCTATTCGAAACCATTAATAATTTCATGTGATCGGCATTTATCTTGGCGAGAAATCGCTTGTCTTGTTTGAGTGCCGGGATAATACGCCAGTAGCAACTGTTCTTACCTGCTGTTTAGATTCAAGAACCTAAATCATTTTATGCAGTCAAATATGATGCTTTTTTTTTTCTTTCAATTTTTTTGTAAATAACTTCTAAAGTAATTTAAATTGGCAGACTGACATCTGATTTTTTTAATATCTATCGCTTGCATGTAGTCTGGTTCCTGTGTAAATTATGTGAAAACATATTTTCAAGTAACACTGTAATTTACGATGTTGAAAAAAAATTCTCTTACATACAATCATCACGGAAGAATATAACTGTAAAAATCTATATACTACTCCTTTTATTATGATTGTTTTTTTTTTTTTTTTAATCAAATCATTGAACTAATAAATCTGATATGGACACCACATGACTTCCTTGTACCTCTATTAAACCAGAAATATTTTCGGGGCACTTCATCTAAACTTATTTCATTTGAAAGAGACAAAATACTGCAATTCTAAAGTTTACCGCCAAGCTGAGTTCAATTTTAAAGATTTTTTTCACTTAATTGGGCAATATTTTGACAAAAGCCAATAAGCTTGCGATAGCGAGATTTCAGTCACAGCTGAAACAGTTATTCATCACAGATTTTTAATGAAATGAAGGTATCTATAGACCCTTAATATATTTTAAGTCTTTTGGGTGACCCTGTAAATAAATTACTCAGTCCACAGCAATCAAAAGCACAGTTAGATGTTACAATAGTTCTAAATACAAAATTTTAACATTCTACGGTTAAAAGTTTTAGAGTCATGCAAAATGCATAATTATTTTTGGTGTTAAATTAGCAATATTTTGGATGATAAACAGCGAGATTCTGTGCATGGACCAAACAATGAACGACTACAGACATAATATATTGAAGACAGTGGCGTAGCCGGGGGGGGGGGAATAAGGGATCACAACACACACACACACCTGAAATTTTTGCAAAATGTATATCCTTCACTCCCTCACCACAAACATGTATACATATATGTGAGTTACAATAGTAACCCCTCCCATGAAAAATTTCTGGCTATGTCACTATTTGAAGATGTCTATAGACATTAATGTATTGGAATTCTGGTAGTTGCATATTATCCTGATAGACATTCGTGCCATATTATTTTTTCGGAAAATGTGCGGGCAAACTGTAGCCAATTGTATTCAGAACCATCATGATTTCATGCAACCTGGATTTATCAAAGCGAAAAAATCACTCGTCTTGGCAGACTGCAAGGATACATGCATGTACCAAAATTCTTTTTGGGTGGTCCTGTAAATAAACTCTCCAGTAGATTGGAATAAAAAATCTAGGTGTACAACTAGATGTTACAACAATCCTAAATATAAAATTTCAATATTGTACGACTCATACTTTTTAAGATATGTGAGTTACCTACATACACACGTACGTATAGGCGCCAGGAAACACTGATCACTTTAGTGAAATTACACTTTAGTGAATTTCTGCCCATAAAGCATAATGTATGGATGTAGATGTTACAACAATCCTAAAATATAAAATTTCAACATTGTACGACTCATACTTTTTAAGATATGTGAGTTACCTACATACACACGTACGTACAGGCGCCAGGAAAACACTGACCAAAATGGTCTAGCTGCCAGTCAGAATGCTTGTACATGAATTTATATGAACATACATACATGTGCACAATGAGATGTCAAGCAAAAACTCAGTAAATTTAGAGGTAGTCAAAATCTGGATACCGAATTCTTTTTGCGATCACATTATTTCTTTGTACGTCATACAAGGAAGTAAAAATATTAGTGTTTATAAATTGTATAGACACACACACACATTACAGTGCACCTAGAAAGTGATAACATGCTTTAATTCTTTATCTATTAAAGATAATTAGGCAGTGGTGAATTGAATAAATGTTTAAAATAAGGTTTAAAAAAAAAAGACTATGTTAAGAGAAAAATTCCTCTTGTTAATTTTCGCAGAGTTACACTTTTTAAAATTTCTTAGAACTTACCTTACAAAAAATTCCTAGAAAAATAAAATGTACCCCATGCACAAATGAGGTGATGTACAAAATTTCAGCCTTTCATCATATAACATCTTAAGGGATATCTATAAAACCAAAGGTGACTGGGGTCTATACTTGAATTTGAATGTAAAATATTCTGTCATAATATCTGTATGACCCTTAAAATGTGATTGTGATTTTTTTCCTTTCAAGAGCTACTGAAAATTAGTTTAAGGCAGTACTCATTATCTTCATACCTTTGACACTTTTCAGGATATAATTCTCAAATTTTGTACATCACCTCATCAGAATATGGCACACATTTTACCGATTGGGGATATTTTTGTATGCGGGTTATATACAAAAAGTGTAACTTTTCGGAAATTAATGAAAGAAATTTTTCAATGAGAAAACATTTAATTGCTCCAGGGCTAGCAGCAATTTCTAGCAAAAAAAGGTGCCGGAGCCTTAATATTCTTATATTAATACTCAGTAGCGAACTGCAAACCCCTGCAATATGGGGTTGGTAGCACATTTAATTAAAATAACGATAATTTAAAGATTTTCCCATATAATAATTATTTCACAGAACAGTGATATAAAATTAAATAATCGGAAATTAGCAGGAAGAAATATAAACATTATACAGAAAACACCCAAATTCTGATGGTCTCAGGACTCTCAAATCTGGTCGAGGTGAAGCGAATATGATTTGTCGTGTCTGCTAAAATCAGTTTGTGCTTGAAAAGGAGAAAATTTATGAATTAATGTATACTAGTGTTGGGCTTCAGAGCAAAGTATTCATGAGCTTTGCTGGGTTTTGCCTAATATGTAAAAATTCACCCAGAAAAAAGAAATACAGGGTCAGAGTTCCAGCTTTTGATTTCTGTTCTGATTCTAACTTGAAACAAAATTCAAAAATGTAATTGTAGAATTGTTTAGTACAGTTTTATGAGCTAACATTGCAAAACATGTTTTCCATCTTATAATAAAAAGGCAGAAGCTTTATCGAATTATAAATTTACATTTTGCACTCATGTTTACTGTCAATTTAAATAATTATGCAACTAAGTAAAGATTACATTAATTAGTCTACGTCTTTAATTTAGTTGATTTATTGGATTATTTTTTTAATTCATATTCCTACGTATTTCATTAATTACATGTACAAATATGTTATGCGATGCATATGTTACACTTTTTTATTAATAGTATAACTGGTCTTATTTTACAGGCATTTACATATTTAAAAGAACACTATGATAAATATAGCAGTACATTTATTTTTTATAAAAGAAAAAAAAAACAATCTGAATATATCGTAATAGGAATTTAAATAAACACTTCTTTAATATAAATATTAATGGAATTTGATGTTTTCTAGGGCATACAGAATATCCGATGAATTATAATTCAAAAACAAAACTTTATTCTTGCATAAATCTCACAATGTAAGAAAATTTCGCATGCACAACAATGATATTTGTAAACAAACAGTAATCCGAATGACCTGCCGAATCTTAAAACAAACGTTGTGTTTATTCCCGTACATAATGTTGTCTTTCCGAACGCAGTACCAGCGGAAAAAGTCGCTTGAAATATCATTAAAATATTATATGTTAAGCTTTTTAAAATATTAAACGCCACCTGGGACACAAAAGTAGAAGGTCTGATTAACAAATTCCATCCATTACAATCACCCAAAAAATTAAATTTAATACTTTTTTTGAATGTTGAAAATCGGGTTTTTCCCATTGAAATACATTACGAGAACCCCAAGCTGTCACGCAAGACGGCGACCGATCGCTGAGAGGAGAGGTCCGTCGAAATGCTCTATAGGAATATTTATCTTAACTCTCCAAAAAGACTATCACTTGTCTGTCCTTTAACTGCCGTGCATAAATTACTACAAAATTTGTTATTCCTATGTACAGTACCAGGTATCCAACTGAAAAAGTTGTATGGAGCATTTTAAGTTCTTTTACATGTGCACCAAAAAACAGGGCCATTACGCTCTATGTTTAATCATTCCTTAAAGCCTATTTTAGACTTACTCTCCTATTTTAAACAAAATAAAACTCGTATGTCATTAAAGATGACAGTGTAGTGATCTCTATCGAAAATGTCTGTATCGTTTATAGATCTTTCACAGGAGCACCCAAAAGAATTTAAATACATTACGTACTATGGCAATGTACGGTCTATGTCAGGCATTCATCCTTTTCAAACACAACACGATAGATATATATGAACGTTTATAATTTTACACTAAATTTAAAAGATGGAAATAAATTTTAAAGTTTTCTTACATGTTCTCTCAAATTTGACATACAGCTTTTTTAAGTATCTCAAATAAAGTTCCTAGGATTGGGCCTACCCTTGGATTTCGATGTAAGGTCTGAAGTTTTGGACGATTTTCTCCAGATGCAATGTGAATACACGTCAGAAACCCTTGAAAAAAGGTCCTGCGACCAAAGAAGGGTCGACAGTTCTCGTATCGCTTTGCCTTAACCACTAAACTGAAATCTTGCCAGATTTAGTACAATGCATCGCATAATTGGGCGCAAAAATATTGTGTTGAAAAAATTTTATACTCAATGAGTTTAGCATGATTATCTTGTTTGTGTTTTGCAGATGATGATGAAAGTTGCTGGTCAAGAATGGGCAAAAGATAAGTATATCTTGTTTTGTGAATTTATTTTCAGGTGTTCTCCTTTACGAGTCTTAGTTTTCAGGAAAGTCCTATGTAACTTCGTTATACCTGCAAGTCACATGTTGTACTCAAAAATTACAAGCTCCAGACTGTTAATTTTTTTCTTTTCATTTGTGCGTGTTTAATTTTTTATACAGATTTTAGGTCGGTGTTTTTTCCGGCAGTTATCTCCCTACTAGCAATTTTGCTCGGGCCATCATCGGCTGGCTACGTGGCCGGTGGTTGCCCGAGCAAAATTGCTAGTAGGGCTGTCGCTCAGAATTTCTGTACGCATAAGTTGCTTAGGGTAGGCTAGGCTAGGCTAAAAGGGTAGTGTAGGCTAGACTAAGAGGATAGTGTAGGCTTGGCTAAGAGGATAGTGTAGGCTAGACTAAGAGGGTAGTGTAGGCTAGGCTAAGAGGGTAGTGTAGGCTAGGCTAAGAGGGTAGTGTAGGCAAAGATAGGCTAAGAGGATAGTGTAGGCTAGGCTAAGAGGGTAGGGTAGTGCAGGCTAGGCTATGAGGGCAGTGCAGGCTAGGCTAAGAGGGTAGTGTAGCCTAGGCTAAGAGGGTATGGTAGGCTAAGGCTAAGAGGGTAGTGTAGGCAAAGCTAGGCTAAGAGGGTAGTGCAGGCTAGTGCAGGCTAGGCTAAGATGGTAGGGTAGTGCAGGCTAGACTAAGATGATAGGGTAGTGCAGGCTGGGCTAAGAGGGTAGGGTAGGCTAGGCTAGGCTAAGGGGGTAGTGTAGTCAAGGCTAAGAGGGTAGGGTAGGCTAGGGTAGGCAAGGCTAAGAGGATAGGGGCTAGAATAGGCTAAGATAGGGTAGCTCTTTCAGATTGGCCGAAACTCGACAACAGCTCGGAGATCACGAGGGCACTGGTTGACTTGTCTGATCTGAGGGTGTGAATGCGCAGCGGCCCAACTCCGGGGTCACCCGCTCCCTCGGTGTTGACAGTTTCTCCGGTCCTGGTAGTGTTCCTTCAGAGCTGGCTCTGATGTCTACTGTCAACGGTCCTTGACTCGGTGATTGACCTTAGCGTGCTGGGACGTTCACAATGGGCCGCTGCGTGACCAATGGGTGACCCGTGAACATAAGTCCCTGCATTGCGACGGCAGTTTCCCGAAACTGATTGACGACGGTGGCTCGGAGCTAGGAGTTGCATGGTCTGTCACCTGAAAGAGCTGGGTGGGAAGATATTCGGTCTCGCGGAACAGTTGTCCACAATTTTTTGTCGATTAGGAAAATTTTCACATTTTGTGAAGTGAATGAAAATGCAGCTTGAAGCTACGGAGTAACGGGTCTCCAAGTCACTTTTAGCTTTGGTCTGACGGAAAGGACCAAAGTTGGTGTTATCGGCATGCTGTCTACTCGAAGAAGGTCAGTGTGGAGTTATGATGAAGAGCTGTCAGGATTTCTCATTCTAGCTCCAACGCTTTCAATTATCTATTGGCAGCAGCAATGTAAGCACTGATATCGGAATTACTCTAGATATCAGTGTTAAATATACAATGGTTAAATAGGAAGCAGTCAATTATGTGCAGTCACCATTCGCAATTAATGGTGCATAACGTTAAGCCAGTTTTGAAAAATCGCTTGCTCGCATATGGCTCTGCTAATTTGCGAAATGAATCCTGTTGCCTTAAAGTGTTTGCATGTATGTGAAAACTTTTCTTACATCTCTTATACCTTGAAGGTACTCAGATTGATAAACGCTAAATATTATTTATTAAATTCGAAAATAAGATTTGTACACAAAAGCATTTTTTACACTGTAAGTGTTCTGTAATTTACGATATTTTCCATATTTTCAGGGAAAAGACCAGAACAATCATTGGGGTGTTGGAGAGGAAGTATTCTGACGAGAGTCATCATAGCAGGATGCTCTTTGAAAAACTTGCAACATCCAGTGTATTGGATTCTTATCGCACTACTTAGCTTCACCCGGAAGCTCATTATTGACTTGATTTGTATAGTTGAGATAATAAATGTGAATTACCTGCTCATTTTTAGTCTTCATTGTCTCTCCTGTATACGGTCCGTGGATTGCCGGCATGTTTCCAGAGTTTTGATTAACGACCTTTAGTTGTTTGTTTGCTGCAAGTTGAGGTTCAATAAAATTCCGTTAGGGAAGTCATTCTGCAACTGTGAGGTGATATCGTGTGTGGATGGCTTTTATCTAATAAGAAAATCCAAGCATAAATTGATAGTTACCTGCATATTCGGTTTATTAAAAAGACTCACTTTCGAATTCAGAGCTAAGGTTAGGTTAAGAGCTGAGGTAGGTTAGTATTAAATGGATACTTGATGAATTTGAGATAAAACTTATCAAGTGAAGTTATAATAAATATCTGCTTTCATAGATAGGAAGTCGCAGTACTTTTATAGTGTTGAAAGAATTTGTTACACCTGGTAATGCTATGCAATCCTTCATATTGTTTTTCATCTGCATTATGAACTATGACTGAGCGAACAGTCATAGTTAAGCCATTTAGATATTGTTACTTGATCCGATTTCTTCTATTAAAAAAATGAGAGTAAGACAATATTTTTGAATTTCCGGATATCCATTCGCAAGATGAATGTAGATATGTGGCATGGTTTTATTTTTCATTTTCAAAGCAGTATTTATAGCATATATATTCCCGGCAATTACGTGACGGCGACATCCCTGTTTGTTCATCAACAGAATAATTCTGAATGTCTCATACTCACCATATTGTTTTTAGAAATATGTTTTACTCTTTACATTTTCAGTCATAAATTATGAAAAATGAGTAAAGGTAAAATTTTGTAAATTTTATTTTAATATTTCTATTGACTTCAAAAGAGAGATCGAAGAAATTCAGCCTTTTAAAAATATGCTAGTTCCATTACAAAATCGGCATCGGAAAAATCTTCGACCTTCCTTTGTTAGATTACAAACACCTTCACACAATTAAAAGTACGTGATTAGGGAGCCATCGTTCACTGTAATAGGTCCAAAGCATTGGTAGGCCCTGTTTAACACCGCAATATATTTCCTGCTATTCGAAAACGTGACCCGTTTAAAATCTCAATTGAAAATAATGCTGGATTCACTTGTGAAAAAACAGCATTCAGTTATTTTTCTGGCAACGTAAGGTTTACCTTAGAATTACTAGCTGAAGTACCCGTCGTTAACGGGTTAGTACTGAATGCAAATTTCTAAAAGCAAGAACTTTCGTCAGCATTGTAGGAGTACACAGAATGGATGTAGTATGTTGCCAAAGTAAAGAAAGCGAAGTTATAATTTTTATGTATTGTTAAAATATTACAGGTTAGAGAGTAACTGAGTAGTATCATTTCAATCGCTTTAGTCGTAATTATGTGATGCGCGAACGAATATTTACGCATATTGAAATAATTTTCGCAAAATCTAATGAACATTTTTGAAAAATTGGAAGCCTAGAATTTAAGCTGAGTGACAACCTATCATGTCACCTTTATTTCGTGATGCTGAAACAAAAATTTTAGCATTTTTAAACGATTTTCACAAAATCTCAAAATGAATCTCATATCTCTCTAAAAAACCTATAAATTAAGATTAGCAACTACCTATCATATCACAAAATTTCGTATCTAGAGTCGTTATTACGCGATGCTTGAAGAAATATAACCGCATTTTGAGAGAATTTTCACAAAATCTCAAAATCTAATAAAACTGTTTAAAAAATTGGACACCTATACTTTATGTTGAGCAATCACCTATCATGTGACCAAATTTCATATCATTCGCTTTAGTCGTTATTACGTAATGCGTGAACAAAGATTCACTCAGTTTGAAACGATTTTCGCAAAATCTCCAAATCTGATCGATTTTTTTTTATTAGATGCTTATAGTTTAAGGTGAGTGACCACCTATCATTTCACCAAATACCATTTTTTCACCTTTGCAGTTATTACGTGATGTGCGAACACAAATTTACGCAGTTTGAAAAAATTTTCGCAAAATCTCAAAGTCTAATCAAGATTTTTTTAAAAATTCGACGCCTATGTATAAAGTTGAGTGACCACCTATCATGACACTTAATTTCATATCATTCGCTTCAGTCGTTTTTACGTGATGCTTGAATACAAATTTACGTAGTTTGAAAGGATTTCCGCTAAATCTGAAAATCTAATCAAGATTTTTAAAAAATTCGACGCCTATGTTTTAAGTTGAGTGACCACCTATCATGACACCCAATTTCATATCATTCGCTTCAGTCGTTTTTACGTGATGCTTAAACAAAAAAAGCGTCACGGCAGAATGACGAACGACAGAGTGACAGAATGACAGACAGACAAACTTTTTTTGAGGGTCGCATCGGATTCCCGGGTGCTTGAAACGGATAGAAATCGCAAAATTTTTGAATTCCAAGAAATGTACAGACAAAAGTCTAATTTTATTTATATAGATTTCACATGCGCGGCGTATGTTTTGCTTGTGAGTCCGTTATTCTGATTGAGTTTCGAAAAGGGTTTTAAACTCGTGACGTCAAAGTGGCGCACATTTCACATGTGAAAACTCGGTTATTTTATAAATAATTTCATTTATTTTTTTTCAACTGGCAATTTTAATCATTGGTACTGTCTCTAAGACAACCAAACCGCAGTATCACGTACCGAAATTTTTAAGCGTGCTGAGATTGAAATGAAAATCCTTCTTTACTTTAAAAATTCGTAAAAAATCTCCTAATTTATATTTTCCTCTGGTTTTTCTTTTAAAGGCGTCATTTGAAAAAAAATATAAAAAAGTTATGACGGATAGAATTCAAGATGCAGCAATTATTAAAGATATCTTACGAAAGTCCAGCGTCAAATTTAATTTTATTTGAAAAATTCCCCAAAACCAGAAAATTATGTTACACAGTCACGAACAAACAATTTATAAAAGAAACATCTTCTCCTCCATCAGAGCATGTAAATGTCGTTTTCCCTCGTATGCGCAGTGTAATTACACCAGTGTATATTACGTATAATACAGCGTACGAAAAAATCGCCTAACAAATCGGACACAAACATAAAATTCTAAACCGTTTTCTAATTCGAATTTCGAGAGAAAATAGCTCTGAGGCATGTTAGGATCTGTCCTAGTGAAGCCGTATGCAAAATTCGGTAGGTCTGCGACCCACCGTCTCGGCGCCAATGCGATCGAGAGGACGCGCGCAAGAAGATCGGTGGGTGCACAAACTTACCAACGTACATAGCTACACACTACATGTGTTACTCTCGGATTTTATTATATACTAGCTGCCTCCGGCGACCAGTTGGTTCGCCATCTTAATAAATCTTGTTCGAGAGAGAATTCTGTTCCTCACCGGCTTCCTTGGCACTGAAATCTCTCAGATTCTGAATGGAATTTAAAATTAAGATGGTTACAAACAGGAGCGGCCCTAGGGTAAGTGGCGCCTCTTCTAATGTAAAAAAGACGCCCCCTTTTATGCTCTACTCGAAATGAAGCCCCTTCGAAGCCCAGATGAGATGCTTACCCTGTCGGGCCTCCCCTGGTTACAAAATAAGATGGTTAAATGATAAGAATCTACAAAAAGGAACAAATTATTTTCGTCCTATATTCATTCTGAAGAGCTTCTGGATATATTGGCCGTTATCAAAAACGGAAAGGAAAAAAAAAAAAAAAAACTAAGGAAATCTCAAACACTTTCAGATTTTAAATACGCACTAAAGTGCTATGTATTAAAAGTGTATTATAATCCATGGGTCTTCCCTATTTTCTTTCCTTATTCCATTAAGTTGGAAAGTATGGAAAGTACATCGTTACTGATGAGTGTGATTAAACACAATTAAAAATGATATTTCTAATATCTTTTTCTGGGTGTAATACATAAGAGGTAGATGGAGAAAAAGCTGAGTAGAAAAATGCACAATTCGAACTGAAATAAAGTTTAAAACTCATTCAGGTGTATTCATAATTCAAGTAGCAGAAGCAGAAGATAAATAGCGCTTGTGCTAGAATCACATCTTCTCAAAATCGCACATCAACCATTTTATTTGTTGCCAAATTAAAAAGTTGCACGTTTTAGTCTCGGAAAATTTCCAAATCTATTTTTCTTTTGAGTATAAAACACTTTCATTCCTGCTCTGATTTCACATGCACACGATATTTAATTAAAAAATAACCTTACAAATAATTTAAACATAAAAAAATCGCTATTCTTTTATTTTTACTTCAAGAGTCTGAATCATTTAATAAACTTGCCAAATATGGCAACCTAGATATGCTTAATTCTCACTCTTTCCACTGCAGGGTTACAATTGCGAAATGCGAGAGCAAAAATTTAGCCTTTTGCGATAGGTTTCTTATCGATATCTCCTAAAATAATTCGAATTTCGAAAAAAATCGCTTCGAAGTGTGTCGGTACCCGTCCTGGAGAATTTCCTTACAAAATTTGGTATGTCTTGAATCACCCGTCTAGGAGCTAGGCTAGACACAGACAAACTAAGTAACTAACATGTTACACTTTCTTTTTAATGACTATGTCATTTTATCTCTCAACACGCTTTATTAAAAAATGTGTCCCAAAAATGCGACATAAAAAAGCGACATAAAAGTATCCGACATAATTTTACATGTTTTTAAATACTATTAGTTCACAACAGCTTTAATCTATTGTTACAATATTTCGTAAGCTGTAGACTATGCTTCACATGTATTTTTTATATACATTTAAATACTATTAGTTCACAACAGCTTTAATCTATTGTTACAATATTTCGTAAGCTGTAGAATAGGCATCCCATGTATTTTTCTATAAATAGGTTACACTCATAAAAATTTCAACATAGGGTTACCAGGCGAAATACGCGAAAGATGAGCGATAAAATGACAAAGTCAATTAATATCGTTTTAATATGGCAATAATGAAACTAACAAAATTAGCGGGGTTCAGGGGGTTCTCCCCCTGACGAGGCTCGGACAGCCGAGTTATATATTTATATAGCTAGATGAACAGTCGTACCCTTTATTTGTAGAGATATTTAACAGATTTTAGAGAAGAACAGATTTCTACATTTATGTGTGCTTGATATTTGAGACTAAAGTAAGGATTATATGGAACAATCCAACGGTTATCAATTATTTTATCACCGATTTTTTAAAAAACACCATTATTTTTTTGGACTGGTTTCTTCAATGAAATCATTAGGATATTTTTTTGCTGCAAATTCCATCTTTCATACATGGCGAGTTTGGATTAACATCACCACATGATCCATGAACCATGCATTGCTTAACGATATTGCAAAGTTTTGGATTTTCGTTTATGTAGTTATTTCTGCTGAAAGAATTGAATCAATTTCATCAATTTCACGAAGTTCATTGTCTTCTCGTAAAATAAGAAGCATATGACAGTGAGGTAATACTCTTTTTACTTCCTTGTACGTAGTATAAGGAAGTAATGTGATCCCGAAAAATTTTGGGGGCCAAATTTCGACATAAAAACCGATTTTGACTACCTCTAAATTGAATTTTAAAAATTTTTTCGATGCATCTCATCGTAGGCTAGCATGCACGATCATATTAACGCGTCTGCAACTCATTTTGACCAGTGGCGAGTCTACTGTGGCCAGTTTTTCCATGCCGTCTGTACGTACGTACGTATGTATGTAACTCGCATATCTCAAAAACTATTGGTCGTAGAATGTTGAGATTTGATATTTAGGATTGTTCTATGATCTAGTTGTGCACCTCCCCTTTTGGTGGCAATCGAATGGATAGTTTATGTACAGGACCGCCCAAAAGATTCGAAATACATTACGCTCTATGGGCCGAAATTCATTAAACTCGCCTAACTCAAAAGCTATTAGGCGTAGAATGTCGAAACTTCATATTTTGGATAGTTGTAACATCTAGTTGTGCACCTCCCCTTTTGGTTCCATTCGACTGGATAGTTTATCTACAGGACTGCCCAAAACATTCGAAATACATTACACTCAATGGGCCGAAATTCATTAAACTCGCATATCTCAAAAACTGTTAGGCGTAGAATGTTGAAACTTTATATTTAGGATTGTTGTAACATCTAGTTGTGCACCTCCCCTTTCGGTTCCATTCGACTGAATAGTTTATCTACAGGACCGCCCAAAAGATTCGAAATACATTACGCTCTATGGGCCGAAATTCATCAAAGCGTTTTTTAGAGGTATTGGGCTATTTCAAACGACTCAGAAGTGATATATGCTGTAAAGAGTTAGAAAATGAATTTCTCTATTAAAAAAAAGTGTCTTTATCATTTATAGTTCTGCTACAGGAACACTCAAAAGATTTCCAATACATTACGGTCAATAGCAATTTTAGGGGCATTCATCCATTTCAAGCACAATACCGTCCTACCACATAAGTTAGGTAATGGTCCGACCACGGTCACGTGCCTCCCTCAAGAACTATGCCAAAAGTCGCCAAGCTTGGCGACTTTTGGTGTACGTGTGTGCATATTTAACTCTCAAATCTCAAAAACTATTATGAAATTTCATATATAAGAATGTTGTAACATCTAGTTGTGCATCTCGATTTTTGGTTCCAATCTACTGGAGAGTTTATTTACAGGACCACCGAAAAGAATTTCAGTACCTTAATGTCTATGGACATCTTCATTATAACACAACTGTAGACAGTCATTGTTTGGTACATGCCCAAAATCTCGCCGTCTGTCCTCGACCTTGGCGAGTTTTGGCGAAATATCGCCAAATTTGGCGATAGTCAGTCATTTCGTCCATGCCCAAAGTATCGCCATTTGTCATCGTTCTTGGCGAGTTTTGGCGAAATATCGCCAAATTTGGACGATAATCTGTCATTGTTTGGTTTATGCTTAAAATCTCGCCAAATGTCGTCGACATTGACGAGTTTCGCCGAAATATCGCCAAATTTGGCGCCAAAAATTATTTCCTATTTTGTATAACTCTAAAACTTTAACCCGTAGATTTTTTTAACTTTGTATTTAGAACTATTGTAATATCTAACTGTTTTCAATATCTTTTTTGACAGCAATCGACTGAGAATTTATTTACATGGTGAGCCAAATGACTTTGAATACATTGAGGTGTATAGATGCATTCAATTCATTGAAGGTCTGTGCTCACTGACTACTTTGGCTATCCCCAAAATCTCGCTGACTATCTCAAGTTTGTCGGCTTTTGGTGAAATATCGCCAAATAAAGTGTCAGAAGGAAATCTTTCAAATTGAACTCAGCTTGGCGATATCGAAATATTTGGCTAGAAATTGCTAAACCTTACTATTATTGATATTTTATCTCTTTCAAACAAATAAATTTAGAGGAAGTGCGTCGAAAATATTTTTGATCTAATGGACGTGCAAGGAAGTCATGTGTTGGACACATCAGATTTTTTGAAACTCTATAACATCTACGTAAGCATGCACAGCACCTAAAACTTCGATGAAGATCTTCTAGCAGCTGTTTTAATTTAAGATAAAAAACTCTTGATAGTAAATTTGGTCTATTTTCAACACTTTCATACGGTTTAATATTATTAGTTATTTCTTCCCACTTAGGGTTAGCGGTAAACGTTAAAAAAATATCCGGTTATCCAAATCGAGAAACTATAGACATGGCGTCTTGGTAGTTTGTAACATATTTCGAGGCTGCCAATATCTGAAGATGGAAGAATAACCGGGATTCCAGCTTCGACACCCCTTTCTCGAGCATCACTACGCAGAAAATCTATTAATCCTTTGTAAGTTTCAGCACGTAGTTCTTTTTGATGAGGCTTTATATAATCAATACGTGATCCTTCAACGTTAACGTAGCTATCAGCAACAAATTGTTGAAATAATTTTCCTGATGCATGTATTATATTAAATTCATCTCTCATTGCTATACGATAACAATAGTATTGCAACTGAGTCATTACATTTCTTACAGCAGTACTACAGATATTAACATGAGGCATACCTGGTTTCCATCCAGCATTTCCACAAGGAAAAAGAAATGGATAACACATAGGATCGCAATGAGGATTCAAATAAGATAACCGATGGAGAATATTTGTAACTTTAGCATCTATATAAATAAAGCAATGTGTAAACTGTCCGTTAGTTAGTTAGTTTGTCTGTGTCTCGCGTAGCTCGCAGACGGGTGATCATAGACTTACCAAATTTTGTACGGAAATTCTCCAGGACGGGTCCCGACACACCTCGAAGTGATTTTTTTTCAAAATTCGAATTATTTTAGGAGATATCGATTAAAAACGTGTCACAAAAGGATCATTTTTGTTCTCGCCATTTCGCAATTGTAACCCCGCAGTGGAAAGAGCGAGGTTTGAGCATATCTAGGTTGCCATGTTTGGCAAGTTTATTAAATGATTCAGACTCTCGAAGTAAAAATAAAAGAATAACGATTTTTTTGTTTGGATTATTTGTAAGGTTATTTCTTAAATATCGTGTGAATGTGAAATCAGAGCAGGAATGAAATGATTTATACTCAAAAGAAAAATAGAATTTGGAAATTTTCCGAAAATAAATGTGCAACTTTTTAATTTGGCGAAAAATAAAAGGGTTGATGTGCGATTTTGAGAAGATGTGATTCTAGCGCCAAGCGCTATTTATCGTCAGCTTTTTCTACTTGAATTATGAATACACCTAAATGAGTTTTTAAAATTTATTTCAGTTCGAACTGTACATTTTTCTACGCAACTTTTTCCATTTATTTCTAATGTATTACATCCAGAAAGAAAATTGTTAGAAATATCGATTTTAATTGTGTTTAATCACACTCATCAATAATGATACATTTTCTAACTTAATGGAATAAGGAAAGAAAATAGGGAAGATCCATGGATTATAATACGCTTTTAATACATAGCACTTTAGTGTGTATTTAAAATCTGAAAGTGTTTCAGATTTTCTTAGTTTTTTTCATTTCCATTTTTTATAAAGGCCAATATATCCAGAAGATCTTCAGAATTAAAATGGGACGAAAATAATTTGTTCCTTTTTGTAGGTTTTTATCATTAAACCATCTTATTTTTGTAACCAGGGGCGGCCCGACACGGTAAGCTAGGCAAGCATCGCATGGGGCGCCGGCTTCGAAGGGACGTCATTTCGAACTCAAAAACTAAGTAGAGCATAAAAGGGGGCGTCTTTTTTACGTTAGCAGGTGGCGCCACTTACCCTGGAGCCGCCCTGTTTGTAACTATCTTAATTTTAAATTCCATTCAGAATCTGAGTGATTTCAGTGCCAAGGAAGCAGGTGAGAAACAGGATTCTCTCCGAACAAGATTTATTAAGATGGCGAACCAACTGGTCGCCGGAGGCGGCTAGTAAATAATAAAATCGTATTTTCCCGATGGAGCACCGTCATTCGGGGTATAATAAACACAACCGAAATTTCTTCGGTTGTTGGACGGTTATATCTTCTTTTATCAAAAGCATTATCAGAAGTAAATTTAAGACATAAATTGTTCACTGGAATCGCTGATATGACCTTCATGGAAGTAAATAATTGAGCATTATTTAACATTGCTTGTAACTCTTGCATAATCGCAACAGAACAAGTCTTATTTTCCGAATGAGTCATACGGATATCTAAAGCAGCATTGGAATCCAATAAAAAGAATCCAGCATAAGACGATTAGTCATTTGATGGCGTACTTCAAACTACCAACCATGTGATAGCTTTGGCCATGGATTTCATAACAATATGGTCTACGTCCATGGATATTGACCATATTAACAATAACTGACGCGAAAATCAACGCACCATTAAAATTACCAATGTTATCAAGATAATTTTTAGTCTTACGATCATTGCGTATAATTAAACTTACAACATTTCAGGTACTTCATTAGATCTCAATTTTTTTACGTGATGACAGCAAAGCAGTGGCGTAGCCAGAAATTTTCATGGGGGGGGGTTACGACTACTACAACTCATATATGTATACGTGTATGATAATTTAGTGAAGAATATCATTTAGTATGGCATAAAATTTATCATGGGGGGGGGGTATGACCCCCTAATCCCCCCTTGGCTACGCCCTGCAGCAAAGTGATTACGTGCCAGACTTCATTTCTGAAGTAAATAATTTTGCTCTACAATGTATGCACAAGTTATTTAATCGACCAATATTATTAGAAATAACTTCATGATCATGCTTAAATAATCGCGCTGCGTTATATGTACTGGATGAGCTTATACGACGTCGTGATTCTCTTTGACATTGTCTTTTTGGGAAAGATTCTTGAAGTGGTTCTGTTACAGATGAGTTCTCTCTAAGTTGACTCTCGGCGTTTTCTCATTCGTTCACGGCAATTAACAAGTCTTATATTTCGTTGATCAGGTGTTTCACGACCACGGGCCGACTTATGCAAGTTTTTCCGCAAATCGCAATACTCAACAGCTATGATGTTTCTCTTCATTACAAAGAAAAACGACAACAGTTGCTAGAAGTAGTGCATTATCGCCGTCATTTGGCATGGGAAACCACTTCTGCATTCCACCCATTAATTTACAAAAACAAAAGCATAAACACAATTTTTTACTTGTTGATGCCGGTAGAGCAAGCAATTTTTCTGTAAAATGATATAAAATTTATGTGGAGTAATTGTGAGGGAATTTTTTCTAAAAAGGGAGAGAAACATCTTAACCTTAGCGTATTAATATATATGATGATGATGATATTACTTGTTTCCAATAATAATAGCATCATGACTTAATAATACGTTGTATTTATTAACTCACTCGTGGAGTTAGTTTGGTTTCATTTTGCTTTATTGCGTCAGATTTTCAAAGAACGTGATTCAGTTTTGTTTCAAATATCTTCTAGTAGTAACCGTGTAGACGGAACAAAACACGTGTGCATCAAAACTTTGTATATTGTGTCTGCTTTAATTTAGAGTTGAATGCTTTTTTCCCGCATAGCAAGACAGGTTTACTTTATAAAATTTAAAAGATAAAATATGCAGAATAAAAAAAGGGAGGGTGGATTAAACTAAACACTATGGATTAGACTGAAGCGTAGTCAAAAAGTTAAGATTTGCACTCGTGAGACCTACACTATGGGACAAAATAAATGTAATTTTTAAAAAAGTGCGAAATAGTCATGATTTTTGTTTTTAAATACACTGCTTTAAGCGGATTACACACTTACCATAATTATAACTACAATCTATATGCATATTTTTGTGTTAGCTTTCATAAATATATAACAAAAAACATTTTTAAGCAATCTAAAAAAGAAATTGGACAAAATACATGTAATTTTAAAAGCTGTGTGTAAAAAGTAAAAAGTTTGATGTATGTTTAACTTTTCCCGCCAAAAATGTATGAAAAGTATATATGTTCTTTTATTTTTTATGGGTATGAGCAGCAAAACACAATTGACAGATGCTGAAAGATCTTTGATTTTTAAATTAAAAAATCAAGGTAAAAATCAGAAGGATATAGCACAATTACTTTCGGTGTCAGCAAGATGCATCTCATATGTGAAGAATTACACAAAAGAGAACTACACCAAAAAAAAAAGCAACTGTGGACGAAAATCAATATTAAATGAAAGTGATCTAAATGTGTGCAAAGTATTGTCGAGAAAAATAGACATTTGTCAGCTCCTAAAAGGACAGAAATAGTGTCAGTTAAACTAGAAAAATCGTTTTCACCAAAAACATTGAAGAGAAATATTAGATTGTTAGGCTTTAAAGCCTCAAAACCAAAAAAAGTCCCTTTCATATCTGAAAAGAATACATTTGCAAGCCCAAAAGTTTTTGGAGTAAAGTTATATGGTCTGATGAAAGCAAAATCAACCTTTTTTCTAGTGATGGATGTACATTGTACATGGGTGTGGCGTCGAGCCGGTGAAAGATTAAAAAATAATTGTACATTAAAAGCGGTTAAAGTATAACGGCGGAAGTATTATGATTTGGGGGTGTATAGGTGCCAAATGCACAGGAAAATTGGCCAAAATTGAAGTAAAAATGGATTCAGCAAAGCACATTAAGATATTACAGGAGAATTTGTTACCAAGTGTCGAAGAAATAGGCCTAGAGGATTGGCTTTTCCAGCAGGACAATGATCCTAAGCATAAAAGCAAGCTTACGCAGGCTTTTTTTGCTTCAAACAACATATAGTTAATTAAGTGGCCATCTCAGAGTCCTGATTTAAATATTATTGAGCATGTTTGGCACTATATTAAGCGCAAGTATGCCGAAAAGCCTGCTTCAAATTTAAAAGAGGCGTATCTGAAGATAGTAAAAATTTACGAAGAAATACCAGTTGAGTTTATTAAAAAACTATCTGATTCTATTTATGAACGACTATCTGAAGTGATTAGAGCTAAAGGACGAGCTACTTTGTATTAAATTGACTGTTTAATTTAAAATTAGATATATTTTGTCCCATTATTTATTTTTGTGAGATAAAAACGTTCATAAATGTATCATTATTGCAAACAAACTAGTTTCGGTGGATATATTGTAAGTGTCTGTGAAAATAGGTACAATCAGTCGTTCTTATGCAATTAAACAACTTTCTTGAATTTATTTTACAATTTTTAAAAAAATTACATTTATTTTGTCCCATAGTGTAAAGAAGCAGAAATAGTTAGAATTAATGTCACCTCCTGACTGAGATTGCTCAGGGATGTATATAGTAATTCAGATGGGACCGGCTACAAAGCTAGAATTTATCGTGTGATCTCCTTTCATAACTTTTAATTTAGATCCACACTACGACTTTCGATCACAACTACGGAGGAAATTATTCAAATCTAACATATCGGAAACGGTCATGATAGTACACCTAGATGACATATCGGGAGCGTTTTACATACTGCTGTCTGGATGGCTTCTGTCACTCATTGTGTTTTTCGTCGAAATCTTTATAGCGAAGTTATCATCCCAGTGAGACTGATTAACCCAATTTCTGGTTTTTCAAGTACAGAGCATCATGACTTAATAATACGTTATATTAACTTTACTAGAAACTTCTTAATCTCTTAGTTTTACGCAGTAGTTATCATCACTAAATCAGATTAAACTTTTCAGCAACCCTAATGAATTGAACTTGCATAAGCTATTTAAAAAAAATAGAATAAAACTGTATTTAACATAGCGGCAACACTTTATTTCCTCCCCAACCTGCTAACAAAGTAATGAAGTGTGAAGACGATAGTTTCCTAATATATGTTACATGGTTTGCATAAGCAACCTTAGTAAAAAAAATTTGCACTTCGTTACAGCACAAAAATGTTCGAAGCTGTCTGTAGATTGCTAGAATGTAATATTGTGGTCGTGCCTTCAGTCAGTTTAGGACAGCAAAGGTATTCTGCAAACCATTTTTGTATTGACTTAATTTAAATTAATTTACTAAGCTTTTTATGAGCTATCTCTGTTATTATGCCGTTAAAGTCGAATAATCGCAGTTTAAAGTGAATTTTTGGGGACTGAACTGGGAACTGGGGACTGAAAAACGTTCGATTCGAACTCGATCGCGCGTTTCACTTGAATCTCGCCCTTAAAGTGCCCTTAAGTTTCCACTTCAACAATTCACTTTCTCGCCACATGTATCTCAGCCTGACGGTCACGCCAATTCTATGCTTTTTTCTCCATCCCAAAAGTGCCCAACGCGCCTAAAGAAGTTTTCACTTCAAAAAAATGTAGACTAATGTGGCTCAGTGACATTGTAGTTTGAGAGATCGCTGTGTATCTGGGTCAGACAAATGGCCAGTGCATAGGAAATCATCCCCAAAGGCATGCTTTTACAGAGTTTTCTTGTTAAACCAACACATCGCAACATAACGCAAAAATTTCTATAAACAAATGAACACAACAAGACTCTATTTGATACCTTACTACATTGTTTTAAACAATACCAAGTTACTCTTTCAAAGTTACAATGGGGACGTATTGTTGTCGATGAGAAAAATTTGCAACAATAAACAACATAAGTCATTTCTAATCTGAGCTCTTGAGATTGATGCTTGGATGTTTTATAACTGCTATATTCTTGTGCTTGAAACAGTATTTTTTATACTTTTTAAGCATTTTGAATTAAGTAGTTCGATTTTTTTCTCCCAAAATGCTTTTCGTTGCACCAGTTCCGAGTCTCGCTGTCCCACAAAGTGAGTCGGACTGTGATGTCGACGAATTTGTGGATGCAAAGTCCTCGCTTGCTTCCTACGCTACGGCGTCTTCCCGTTTCCTGGCAGTCCCCGAATACTCTCCTCAGTATCCAAAAGATCTGTTGGAAAGTTTTTTGGACGACTGCTTGTTAAGTGTTGCAGTCCCCGAATACTCTCCTCAGTATCCAAAAGATCTGATGGAAAGTTTTTTGGACGACTGCTTTTTTAGTGTTGCGCCGTTGATGCAATTCAGCGATGCACAACAGGCGAAAAGCAAAAAAATTAGGAAGCGTTTAGCTTGCCTTCTTTTTTGCTTTAAGATCTAAATTATAAAAGTATAATGCTTTTTATGCGGTTTTTGGCTCACAATAATTAAAAACCGAAACTATTTCGGCTTTTTATGCGGTTTTTGGCTGTGGACAGTTAAAAACCGATCTAATATCTGCTTTTTATACGGTTTTTGGCCTCGGGACAATTAAAAACCGATCCTATCCGATGTGGCACCACCTTGTCGTGGTGGATAGGCTTTGGAACTAAGAGTGCCACAAAAGTAATATGATCTGAAAGAAGCTTTTCTTTATGACTAAATTTTTGAATAAAAATTGTGTAATAAAATGAGATTTTTGTTTTTATTCATGGGAAAAGCTGTTGCACAGAGCCTGCTTGGGGAATTCAAAGTTTATAAGTATAGTTTTGATGTCACAAATTGTAGGACTTGTTCTGCAATTTAAAGAATTAAGTTGAGTGTTGCTGATGCAATGAAGGCTAGCTCATTGTTTAGCTAATTTGTTTCTTTAAAAATACCTATCATGAGATATCTGAGCGAAGAAAAATTTGGAAATAATGATTTTTTCCAGAGATATACCAAATGTGAGCCTCTCATCCTACACCGTCGCAGAGATATCTTCAAAGAAAGAGGAAATGAGACTACACAAAATTTTGAATGTGAACATTTATTGCTAGGGTGAAAAAAAAAGATTTTCTTTCGCAATTTCTGAACGACCTCCGAAATTCCATCATCCGACGTGATTTTTTCCCTTCGAGAGCCATGCAAAAGGGGTTTAAGTCAGCGTTATATTTATCTTCATATCTCTGACACTTTTTAAAGTATAGTTCTCAAATTTGGTACGTCACCTCATGAGTGTATGGGGCAAATTTTACTAACTGGGAATTCTTTTGTACGGGAGTCGTACACAAATTTAAAAAGTGTAAATTTTTGTAAATGAACGAGAGGAAATTTTTCTTAGCGCAGTCTTATTTCCGACTTTATTTCGAGCATTTTTTTCAATTTACACTGCCCACTTATCTCTATTAGATAAAGAATTAAAACCCGTTACCAGTTTTTAGGGACACACTATATAGGCAACCGATAGATCTTGTCTAGAGCAGACGATTGAAACCCAAACGAACGTTCTGGCTTCTCCAAGTGAAAATTTATACTAAACGGGCATTAAGTAACGCAGCAAAACGACCTCAACATGGCGGTGCTTTCTCCTTCGCCGCAAACGATGTGTCGCAGTCCTCACGCCACGTAACGAATTCTCTGGGGGGGGGGGTAGGCATCGAAATATTAACCCTTTAACGCGCAGTATTCCCGCTCTGGGAACGCCAAACTCCGACGTTTTAACTGTTGCCAGTTACGAAGAATAGATTTGATTTCTATAATAATAGTTGCGGGTGACATAGCTCCACGAGAATCCTTTACTGTTTAGCACGTCATTTCCCGTGAAAGAATGGTCGCAATTATTTTTAACAGCACTGACATCTGCTGAAAAATGGAAGAATGCGAGAACAGCTGGTTAGATTGCCCAATGCTGAAAAAAGGGCAGCCGTTGCCATCGCTCGACTTAACTACCAGCAAGATGGCGGACGATCGAAACGTTGATCGCCTGCCACAGATCTAGAGACCTTTTTTGACGCAGCTGGCTGTGCCGCACAGCCAGCTACGTTCTTCTTTTAAATGCGGGCGAATTGTATGCTCCGTCTTTTGCCGAAATATAAAAAAGCTATGACAGATAGAATTCAAGATGCAGCAGTTTTAAAAATATTTTACGAAAGTCAGCGTCAAATTTAATTTTATTTGAAAAATTCCCAAAAATCTGCAAATTATGTTACACAATCCGAACGAACAATTTTTAAAAGAAAATTTTCAACTCTATCTGATGATGTAAACTTCGTTTTACTGCGAGTGCAATTACCGACGTTATTACGTATTAAGCGAGAAAAATCGCTAAAAATCGTACAAAACATAAAGTAAAACATTTTCTAATTCGAATTTCGAAAAAATCAATTCGAGGCGTGTTAGGATCTGTCCTAGTGAAGCCGTATGCAAAATTCAGTGGGTCTGCGATCAACCGTCTCGGCGCAATGCGATCGAGAGACGCACGCAAGAAGATCGGTGGTCACAAACTTACCTACCGACCTACCTACCTACATACATACATAGCTACATACAATGTTTACTCTCGGATTTTATTATATACTAGCTGCGTACCCGTTCTCCGCACGGTGGGAAACGCATATTTTCCTTAAACATATATAATTCGAATTCAACGCAGTAATTCGGAATCTCAAAACGTGAAAATATACTTGAATCGTGACTAAAAGTTGACGTCATGAGTGCAAATTTTAGACGATTGCAACATGACACAAAAACTACGCCAATGTGACTGGCGATCAAAAAAGAAAGAACTTTATGGTATGCAGACAAAACTTTTTTTTTTCGAAAAATGCCTGATTTCTACATCATATAATTCTCTTTGTGAGGTTTAATTTATAGCATTAATATATAGTATATACCACATAAATAACATTACATGATGTTGACAACAATTTTATCTTGCATTTTTGGTTAAGCGTGGACAATGCATTAGCGCAGTTATGTTACACACGACTTTATTAAATTTTAACTAAATTAAAAAACCTACATGAAACAATGGTTGCATCATTTACGTTTAAAAGCCAAAAATGTATCCTGCTCTGGTGAAAATCATGTCGCTTTTGTAAATGAAAAAGTTCTTAATGAAACTTCTGAGAAAAAGCTTATTACCCTTATTGAACTCTTAATGCAGTATCACACTTGTTACATAAAACTGACGTTTATCTCACTGTCAGTTCGCAATAAATAAATAACAAATTTCATTTTTCATTTTTACAGATTACAGTTGACCCCTTTATAACATGGGTCTACAACACGAATTCTTAGAACACGACGAAAACATTACGATCGTTTTCGTGTAACACGTTAAAAGAGACTCGTACAGCACGATGAAATGAGACATATGTTCTGATATTATGACGCCTTAGCTCCTGTAATTAACATTCCTTTTGAATGGCAACCCCAAACATCATTGCATTTTTACGGAGCGCAAATAAGTTTTGCCGAGATTATACCGCGCAGTCCGCACTCCAGGTGGAGTATAGCGCAGGACCCGTACAACACGGATTCCTATAACACGTGTTATAGGGAATCTACTGTAGCTGCATAGTGTCAAATTAAATAGTTAAGAAAATTCTGGTTTGCCGTATTTAGTAATATTTCATCTTACCTTGGTGGCCGAAATGTATTAAAACCAAATATTCGAACTGTATCAAAAGTAAAATTTACTAACAGTAAAATTTTTAATTTTGTATAACCCTCAGAACAACTTCGGAGTTTGCCATCTACGACGGTTTTTCACGACGTGACAACTGATGCTTGTGTACAGTAGCGTAGCCAAGGAGGGGATAGAGGGTCACAACCCCCATGTGGAGTTTTTTTTGCCGTACAAAATGTATATTATTCACTCCCTTATCGCACACACGTGTACATATATGTGAGTTGCAGTAGTCGTAACATTCCCATGAAAAATTTCTGGCTACTCCTGCTTAATTAATATACTTTAGGATCGGAATCTCCGCGGTAAAAAAATGGTCTAAAAAATGTGACACCAGAAAGTTCTGATTAACACAATGGGGTTACACAAATACGCGCCGGACATACGCTCTTGCTTCCGGAGGAGTAAATACATTAGAGGGTATGTGCTGCTCCGGATAATCTGCCCGCAAAACAGCAAAAATGACGTAAAAAATGACATCCACACTCGAAGGAAATAAAATTAAAGGTATGTAGAATTGCATAAAAACTTCGATTATTTTTAAAGCACAAGTCTGTTACAGTTAGTTCTATTTATTTCACGTTTGATGCGCTTTCAGTTTTTCGAATCTTAAAAGCTGTAGAAATGAGTGGTTTCACTTAATTTTTAAATTTAACAACTTAAGTGGCAACAGTGGATTCCGTTGCTACGGAAATTATAGCATTGTTAAAAATAGAACATGAAATGAGTTATTCATGTTTACTTTGCTAGAACTGCCATATTGGCGAAATTAACGCCGCCAGTCGATGGCCAATAGTTCAAACCACAAATTAAACTTGACACTAAAGGCAATACGCAATACTCTGTTTGTCGGAATTAAAAAAAAAAATAGCTATGCATACGCTAGTGACATCGGCTCATCTCAATTGTGGAATGGAATTAATAATAGTACAGAGCTGCACTAAATTTGAATATTTTTCGCCAACTTTGCTAAGAAATGTACTAAAGTAGGAATCAACATACATTTCAAGTCGTAAAACAAAAAATATATTAGACAGTATTAATTACGCCTTTCTAACAGCTTCTCGTAAAAGAAACTTCCGTAGCTCTGCTTTAACAAATAAGAATCAATTATTTATTACACAGTACTTCGATCGCCAAATGCCAACATACACCATTTTGCGAGATTTTTTTGTTTTTTGTTTTCAGGTAATCATTCGAAGCATTGATTTAACAGCAATCAAAATGGGAATATAGTTATCTATCATTTATATACCAATATTTAATGCAGGCATATTATTGATAAGTAGCAGTTATTTAAATTAATATTAACTATTACGGGTTTTAATCACCTTTAACTACCATGTACAAAATGCGTGAATTTCAATTTTCTGAAATTTGGCGGAATTCCTCTAACTTAAATCAGTTTACTTAATTTGGTGAAAATTCTATAGATCGTTTAAAATCGCCTTAATAACTGCATTATTTCTGTATGAAACATCGAAGTATAGCGCCGTAAAACTTATACTTGTTAAAAATACTATTTCGTTACGCTCTCAGTAATTTGCGCCAAGCCCAAAACTGTACAAATCGGTAGAACCTACTACTTTCTCAAAATCGCCAAATGAGCCATTTTTTTCCCGGCCAAACTAAAAAATATACATATTAGTCTCGGAAATTTCTCAATCCCTTATTCTTTTACACATAAAAAACATTGAATTCCCCCTACTAGCAATTTTGCTCGGGCCGTCATCGGCTGGCTGCGTGGCCGGTGGTAGCCCGAGCAAAATTGCTAGTAGGGCCAGCTCTGATTTAACATGAACGCAATATTTTAATTAAAAAATAACTTTGTAAATAATCTGAACAGAAAAAAATGATTATTCTTTTATTTTTACTGCAGGAGTCTAAATAATTTAATAAAATAGCCAAACATGGCAACCTCGATGCTTATTTCTCACTTTTTTGACTACAGGGGTTACAATCGCGGAATTGCGGAGAGCAAAAATTAGTGTTTTTGATGGGGTTTTTTATCAATATCTCCTAAACTAATTCGAATTTCGAAATTTAAATTAGCGGAGGTTCTTTCTCGAAATTTTCCGAATTCGTGGATACCTCGTTCGAAACACAACTCCCAGCCGTTTAGGAGGAGATGATGCTACACACACACACACAGACAGACGCGCACAGATTTTAATAGTATAGAAAATATAATTGCGCTGTTCAAAAATTTGAATGGCGTTTAATAAAATTTGAATAAATATAGTGGCGAATGAAGACAGTTGCGACAATGTATACGAATTATTTTGAGTGTTCCTGTAAATTATTCTACATGCATGAATTTTAGCCTATGGTACTCAGGAATAGTGTAGCTTTCAGTGAAAAGATCTTTAGAATCACTGTTCAAAAATTTGAATGGAGTTGAATAAAATTTGAATACATTTGAGTGGCGAATGGAGACAGTTGCGACAATGTATACGAATTATTTTGAGTGTTCCTGTAAATTATGCTGCATGCATGAATTTTAGCCTGTGTTATTCTGGAATAGTGTAGCTTTTAGTGAAAAGATCTTTAGAATCGATTCAGTAGTTACAGAGATGTCCATATAGCGTCATGTGCTAGAATTTTTGAGTGTCCCTGTAAAAGAACTAGTTATGCTGCATGCTGAAAGCTAGCCTATATTACTCAGGGATAGTGTAGCTTTCTATCAACGAAAAACTTTTTCGAATCGGTTCAGTAGTTACAGAGATCCCATACAGCGTAATGTAATTCTTATGAGTAAAATAACTGTAAAATAACTATGTAAATAACTGTAAAATATCCCTGTAAAATAACTATTTGTGATATATGGAGGATATATTTGAGGTATATGAAGAATAATTTAATTTTCAATATTGCCACTGTCGATTAAACTTTAAAAAGTAACGCCGCACTGCCCCCATGCGTGCCAGTGGAATGTCCCAAATAGGGAGGTACTTTTTGGGATTTTTCTTGCAAGCAGTTGTACCTTCAAGAAATGTTTTTTCATAATATCAAACTACTATGTTGATACTACATCTCCATGTCAATAGTTTGCTTGTAGGAAGTCGGCTTCAGCTGTACCAGTGCTTCGAATTTGCGTAAATTAGCACTAAGGACCATGTTTGGGGCCCCGTACCAGGAAGCCCTGGGGGCCTTCAAAAATTTTTAACATTGGATTCACTTTATATGAAGATATATAACTGCACTGTGCAAAAAGTTTTTCTGTATCACGTCAGAGCTAAGATTTAAACCATTCTTAAAACTGTGTTTTTTATGAAATTGGGGGTATTTTGGGGGGGCCCTAATTTGGGGCTCTGACAATTTTCGAATGAATTTTCAGTTTGAGATGTTAATATACAAGGTATATTATAGGATAAAATGAAAAAATTCTCTGAAGCACCTCTTAGCCAGTCACAGTCGAGACAATAAAGTGGCAAAAATGGCCCTAAAAAATTTCGACGTTGCTCCTCTGGGGTACTTTGACCCCCCATAACTCCAAAACTAAAAGAGGTAAATCCAAAATATATCAGATTTATTATTTCCATTTGAAAGGCAACACAATAAAAGAAAATCATGAAATTCTGAGATGGTGATGGGAACTTTTTTCCATTGACCTGCCCGATTTGCTTTTGCAACGACTCTTAATTCATAATTAAAACAATACCTTACATAAATATGAAAATTATAGCCATGATATAGTAATCCCGCAAAAGCGGGATTGCATTCCCTACTGAGAACATATCATAGCTGCAATAAAATAATTTGCCATCATGACAGTAAAATTAGTAATTATCCAGTAGAGTTTTTGAGTTCTTTCCCTGTAAATGGTTTGGATAAGTTTCAGTCAGCCGATAAAAGCCAAATGATTGAAACCTGTGCCAATTGCAAACAAACCTAACGAGAATTACTGAGCAATATTTCCAATAGAGAGTTCTTTCATACGCATTTCTATATTTTGGAATTTTAATTTAATTCCATATCCCCCCCCCCATTTCCATATGTTTAATTAACGATTAATCCAAGGCACCCCTTGGCAGATTCCCCTGACGTAGCGTTGCCATGATTATACAAACCTGAAATGCACTAACACTTTCAGAATTTATTCCTTAAGATTTGATTATTTGTTGAATGATTTGAGTGATTTTCTTGGCTAAATTCGAATTTTTTTTCTCCAATGTGCTACTTAGCGTTTCTTTAAGAAATTTCTTGCGTGTATCTCGTGCTTCTATCTAATTAAAAATTAATTATTACGGCTTGGGGGCGTTAGTTTTTTTTTTTTCTCAAAGGGAGCTGAAGTCTATCTTAAAACCGCCTACAGAAACTGTTTTATACAATCTTCGCCAGGCATATCCAAGCTATATCGCGTAGACATTTTAAAAACCGTTTGGAATGGGCATCATACTCCATGAATGTACCGTGTTTTCCTTCCTTGTTCCATAAAACATTTCGCAATAGAAATCTACATTAAGATCGCCTACCAAAACTACAGAAACTGCTCCTTTGGATATTAAGAAGCGCGGGAGATCCTTAACTCAACGTCATTTACTGATAAGATGATACTGATATTTCGTGCCATGAACAACGTTTTATTTATATTAAAAAAGGATGAAAAAAAGTATTTTTTGAAAACTAGATTATTTTTGTATTCTTTGACAACAGATTTTCCGAGCTTTTTTTGGACTCCTTCTTCCTTTGAGGAGAAGAAACTCCAAAGGATATCTCATAATAGTTAATTTTATTAGATTAACGCATAGCTCCCAATTACTACGGAATGCAATTAACCACTTTTT
Source organism: Cheiracanthium punctorium (assembly GCA_038373885.1). Lineage (NCBI taxonomy): Eukaryota > Metazoa > Arthropoda > Arachnida > Araneae > Cheiracanthiidae > Cheiracanthium > Cheiracanthium punctorium. The sequence goes on from JAWZYV010018077.1 coordinate 39,114, forward strand.
TTAAAACAATAATTTTTATCTTAACATTTCAGCAAAATTTTTATGCTGTATATGAAAAGGGGAATACTATTTTGAAAAAATACTTAAAGAGCCTATTGTTTACGAGAAGTGGTTAATTATATTCCGTAGTAGCTTGAAACTATGTGTATGCACGAGATATGAGTAGCGAATTTTTTACGAGACCATTAAAGAGCGCATTGAAAAGAAAAATGGCGAACTTAACCTAGAGAAAGTCGTTCCAACTATTCAACAAATAATCCAATCTTAAGGAATAAATGCCGAAGGTCTTAGTACATTTCCAGTTTGTAAATTTCATAGTTAAATATACTGTTCTTCCACGAAAAGCTCTACTTAGTGGACCTTTTTTTAAAAGTTCCTCGAACTCTTTTCATGTGTCATTTATGCCAAATTTTAAGTCAATTGCCTTGTCCGTGCTGTACGCAGTTTACAAGAGAATCATAGTTTTGCCACATACAACAAAATTGCATACAAACTTAGCTCATGGCCAGTAAATGATGTCAAGTTATGGGTCACTCTGAGCACGCAAGCAATTTTATTTTTCTAATTTAATTTTACTCCTATGTTACAATCGGACCTCTTGACATCGTTTAACTTGTCTATTCTGTTTTGTGGGAGAATGGGAAAATGAAATTTTAAATATAAAAATAATATTTAAAAATTCTGGTTTTTAATTTTCCATTATTTTGTCGATTTCATGAGTAATATTTCATCTATATCCTAACTACTATTATAAATGCGAAAGTGAGTTTGTTTGTTTGTTTATGACGCTTTCACGCCTAAACCGATGAATAGATTAGGATGCATTTCGGTTTAGATATAGATGGGACCCTGGATTTGGTTATAGGCTACTTAGAATTTTAGATTTTTAATTACTTTTTTAATTATTAATTAAAAACCGTTTTTACGTTGCCATGCTTGGCGAGTTTCGCACGTATCATTTGATTCATGTTTTGAGCTAACAAGAATGCTATTACTTCAATAAACGAGCACGTGCACCTGAAAAACATTAAATAATACTGAAATTATGCCAGCTTTATGCCAAACCTATCTATCTCTAATAATAAAAATGAATGTTCTCCAGACAAATCTCCGGAAAGCAGAGCTTTGAAAATTTGAGCATGCCTGGACCCATGACTTCGGTAAAGTGTACCTGAGGCTCGGAAATTTTAATTACTTTTCTAACTATTAATTAAAAACCGTTTTATCGCCCGCACAAAATGATTTATGCTTTTGAAATAAAGCAGAAATTCTATTTGCAAAATCATATGCATTTGAAAATCATAAATAAGTATGGAAATTATGTTGGTTTTACGGCAAATTAAAAAGCATAAATAAAGAAAAGTGTACTTACGTATTATCCTGGCGGTCCGCCAAGACGAGCGATTTTTTGCCGAGATAAATGCCGGGTACATGAAATTATTAATGTTTTTGAATACGATTGGCAACAGTTTGGCAACTCATTTGACGAAAAAACAGTTTGGCGGGAATGACCGCCGGGATAATAGGTAAGTACCAAGAAAAGTCCAGATGTGTTTTTTAAAGTTCGTAAATTTCCAAATACTACAAATAATATAAATGTGTACGTTTATGTGTTTGGATGTTTTTGACTGAATCACACAAAAATGGTTTTAAAAATTTGTAATGAAGATAGCTTATGCCCTGTATTAACATACAGGCAACCTTTCAAGCATATAGCATAAATAATTCTTTTACAAAGACACTCAAAATAATGCTAATGCACTGCGCTCTATGGAAATTTTGTAGCAACTAAACCGATTTTAAAACTTTCTTCACTGATTGAAAGTCCTAGGCCTATATGGTCTTAGGCCTATAGGGTCCTAGGCGTATATGGAGAATTCCTCTGTGTGGAATTTTCTAAGGGATCCTAGCCCGTATTTTCGCGAGGTTTTTGAAAGAAACACGGAAAAATGCGAGCGGCTAGGTCGACAGGTGCGAACGGAGTTTGAACCTGGCACCTCCCGCCTTCCAGGTTTGAGAGCAGACCCTCTTAGACACTGGGGGGGGGGACTCTGAGAGTTATAGGCTACCTTTTATGCATATATCACAAATAGTTCTTTTACAGGGATACTCATAAGAATTACATTACGCTCTATGTGTATCTCTGTAAGTACTGAACCGATTCCAAAACTTTTTTCACTGATAGTAAGCTACACTATTCTTGAGTATTATAGGCTAAAATTCATACATGTAGCGCAAATAGTTCCTTTACAGGAACACTCAAAATAATTCTAATACATTACGCTCTATGGGTATCTCTGTAACTATAGAACCGATTCTAAAACTTTTTCGGTAATAGGAAGCTGTACTATTCCTGATTAACATAGGCTAAAATTCATGCATATAGCATAAATATTTCTGTTACAAGAACACTCAAAACAGTTCGCAAATACTGTCGTAACTGTCTCGCCAAATGCCTGAAAAAAATCTAAATTTAGTAATTTTAGATACTCTGTTATTTTAAATGAAGTACACTACCATGCATTATACTTCATTTAAAATAAGTAAAAAGCAAATAATATTTAAATGCAGTTTCTTTAGTTGCAAACATATTTGTTATTCACATATGCTTCGTTTCTCTCGGGACCTAATTCTAAAGCCGACGCGGACGAAGTCGCGGGTAGCCCCTAGTACATATATAAATACGCTAAGGAAAACCATTCTGCCCCTTTTTCAGCACATTGCGTGAACGGATGAGTGTGAAATTCGGTATAGTTAAAGTTCGTATGGAGGTGGTTGTGCGAATGATAAAATTTTTGTGTAATATGTTCATGCACTGTAAAAAAATTACAGAAGTAAATTGGCGAGTAATATTTTGCGCCAAGTTAGATGCTGGTTCCATTGTTGCGTCCATTTTGAAATTACAGCATTACGTTTCAACGATCCAATAGGGTTATAATTTGACAAACAAAATTTTGCCTTCCAAAAAATTTGCCAAAAAAAATGATGAAATTATTCGCCTTTACTGAAAATGTTATCGAAATACAACAGCAATCAATAGGAGATCGAAATAATATTACATTGTTAATGAGGTGTTTGGAAATATTTACGACAAAACATACTCTCGGATAACATATTGAAGTCAGTTATTTCAGCCCTTAAAAATGATGATTGTACTTTTGTTAATACTCATATACTGCATCGAATACATGGTAAATTGAAAACATACCAAGCTGCGATAAAATAATTTGCCATGATAACAGTAAAATCAATAATTACACAGTAGAGTTTTTGCGTTTTTTGAATGTTTATGGTTTGGATAATTTTCAGTCAGCCGATAAAAAGCCAAATAATTCAAACCTGCGCCAATTGCGAACAAACCTAATGAGAATCACTGAGCAGCATTTCCAATAGAGAGTTCTTTCATCCCCATTTCTATATTTTGGAATTTTAATTTAATTCCATATGTTTTTCCCATTTCCATATTTTTAAAAACGATTAATCCAATAAACATACAAATTTCTTTTCAGTGTACATTGTAATTCATATATAACAACTTTTTTGTATACTGATTACCATTTTCGGCTTTATTTTCGGGAATAACGATGTTTTAGATGTACTCTTTTAATATCGCTAAGAAAAAAAGTTTGGTGGTATTTACGCCTGGCTAATCGAAAAGTATCATTGTTTGCCACCACATATGTTAGTGCTGTAAGTTAATTGCATAGTTTTACTAATCAGAATTTAAAAGTAATATAGTTTGCCACCACATATGTTAGTGTTGAAAGTTAATTGCACAGTTTTACTGACCAGAAACTTAAATAATACAAACGGATGAAGGTCAATTGTACAAACAGCTATCAATCAAATCGAGTGGCGAGTTGCATCGGAATCCATATCTTGCCCCCCCCTCGAAAAGATGCTACTGCTGGTCTTTGCGACACCCGAAAAACATTCCTGGGTCCGGCTATCGCTGTAGGGGGCCCCTCAAAAATATGCTACTTTTGCCCGGTGCAAGTAACATATTCCCGTGCAAAGGAAGCATTAATCAATGGAGCAAGAATGCGAATCAAGTTTAAGCACCGTAATGCTATTGATCGTGAAGATTTATCTGGAATCGCATGCAGTAGGCAAGTTTGAATTCCAAATAAACGGATAATTCGGAATGTCCCATGTACAACATATTCCGGAGCTATTTTATCTTTCACTTATCCCTCAAAATAACCAATTTCCAATTATACCTGCATTTGCGATGACAATAAGTAAGTCTCAAGGATAAACATTCGGAAAAAATTAATATTATTGAGGAAGCCAGTTTTTCAATTCTACGTCACAGAAAAGTGGTGTTCGATCATTCCTATTATTTTACTAGTCGGTTATTTTACTAGTCGGAGATTTCATATATTAATTTTTATTACAATTTAATGTACTTTGAAAAAGTCAGACGAAATAACTATGTAGCCTTGACGAAACCTGGCCAGTATAGCAAATTAAATAAATAAATAAATAATAAAATAAGTAAAACAAACAGAGAAATGTCAAAAAACGCATTACCGCTTTTTAAATATGTCTTTGCCAAGTTATATCTCATTTTCCCTATCGTTCTCATTTTTCAAATAACTGGAAAATTAATTCATAATGACGTATTTGTACACGCTCGCAGCTGACATAATAGAACAAAATAATTTTTAAAAAGTTACAAGCAATAATTATATAAAGGTTTAATATATTTCGGTCGAATTTCGACCACTGGGCGACCACTAGTCTAATAAAAATTAACTGTTATGGGTTGAGGGCGTTTTATTTCTTTATGTTTTTCTCAAAGTGAGCGGAAACCCAGAAAAGGTGCTGAACCGTTGCTTTAAAAGATTACAAACAACGAAGTTTACAAAAAAATACTGTCTTTCTTCCTGCTTTAAAATTAATATAAAGGAAGAAAATCTGAAACACTTTCAAATTTCAAATACGCACTAAAGTGCGATATATTAAAAGATTATCACAATTTATGCGTCGTCTCTATTTTACTTCCTTATTCCATTAAGTTGGAAAGTGTACCATTATTCATGAGTGTGCCGTATTTTTCATCCTTGTTTCATAAAACCCATCTTTGGAATCGAAATCTACCTTAAAATTGCCTACTAAAACTATTTTACAATCTTCGTAATGACAGATATACTTCACCATTTTAAATATTGTTTAGAATGTGCATCCTAATCCATGATGGTGCCGTGTATGTCTGTCTTGGGTTGATTCCTGCTTTAACGCGCCGACTCTCGCCAAGGTGGCGACAATTAAACATATGCAGTTACCATGATGATTTTTTGTATTAATGTAGCAATCGTAATTTAGAATTAAAGTGGCGATTTGGAACAACGTGTAAGTACAGCAATCCGTTACATTTTTATTTATTTTGGGTTGCCAATTAATGCAGTTTTAATAATTAAGTGTCTTCAAATTCCTTAACTGGTGCGTTTGTCGCTAATTTGTTCACTTTAGTTTTCATCTAGTTCTTTTGGGAGAGTTGAAACTTGTGCGAAACTCCTAGAGACCCATGACATAAAAGTGCAGGGATTTTTTAGGTTGGCGAGAGAGGGGGCGTTAAACTGGGAATCAACCTTTCTTGTACCATAAAGCACATCTTTGGAATCGAAATCTATTTTAAAATCGCCTAATTTGTTCACTTTAGTTTTCATCTAGTTCTTTTGGGAGCGTTGAAACTTGTGCATAAGTCCTAGAGACTCATGACTGCAAAGCTCGGCAAAGTGGGGGATTTTTTAGGTTGGCGAGAGCGGGGCGTTAAAATAGGAATCAACTCTTTTTTGTACACGCTGCATAAAACAAATGTTTGAATCGAAATCTACCGTAAAATCGCCACCTGAAACTGTTTTACAATCTTCGCCAGGTATATTCGAACTATAGGCATATACCAACTATATCGCGTAGACATTTTAAATACCGTTTGGAATGGGCATCCTAATCCATGAGTGTACCGTGTTTTCCTTCCTTGTACTATAAAACACTTCGGAATAGAGATCTATATTTTAAATCTTCTACCAAAACTGGTTAACAATTTTCGCCCGGCATGGTCAAACTATACTTGTGCGTACCTTTATAAATACCATTTGGAAAGTGTATCATAATCTATGAATGCACCGTATTTGTCTTCTCCGTTCTATAGCACGAAAGCTAAAAGCACGAAAAATTGAGCACTTTGCATTAGGGATCAACCGATAGTATCGGCGCCGATACCTCCTATTTTTTTAGGTATCGGTATCGGTTCTTTCCATTCTAAAAGTATCGGTTTCTGTTGCTTTCATCCATTTTCACCAATACTTCGCTTTTCAGAAGAAACCACGCAGGCGCAACACCATTCTAGAATCTTTATTTTGGTAATGAGATGAGAGGCGTCGTTTC